>JAKGGE010002123.1:0-31541 GCA_023748175.1 Hoolock leuconedys
AAAACTGTACATGTTTGTGTTTGTGCCTTTAGTTTTATACTTTACTATTCATAAAAGTATATATACACTGGTGTTGTAGATTTTATACCATTCTCTCAGAGAATACATTCGAGAATATTTCTGTGTTTGGTAATTTGGATAAATTTCAGTCATTCTTATAAGTCAGAATTTTCTTTACTCTCTCATTTTAACCTTAATTCAAATGATAAAATTTTTGCCGCGATGTAAATGTATTGTGTGTGTGTGTGTGTTTGTTTTGTTTCAGGGCCATTGACATTTGGGATGTAGTATAGAATTCTCTCTGGAGGGGGTGGCAATGCTGGACACTGCTTTCAGCAAGATTTATGGAAAGTGATGTTAGAGAACTACAGAAACCTGGTCTTCTTGGGTGAGAATAACAATGCAACATATACCCTAAAATTTTCATTTCTCTGTTTTAGGTAAGAATAATTTTTTGGTAATTTATACTTTGCATAAATGAGTTTCGATGCCTGTTTAAAAAACCTTGAGGAATTGTCATGTGGAAAAAAAATTTCTTCAGGATGTTTTATCTTGGCCTGATCTTTTACATTTCTGGGCGGTCAAACATCCTTGTCTGAGTAGTGGTAATTTCAAAATTTAGTGGTATAAAATGTGTATTTGTCCATATGTTAAAATCTATATGCCACCACTTTAATTTTTTTATCCATAGGTACTGGGTGGTGAAATTAGACACCTACAAATTTAAAATATTTTCACCAAATGTTAAGGCTTTCTGTCATTCGTATATTACATTTTACGGGATAAATTTTCTAGAATGTTCTGATTACGTCCTCTTTACTAAAGCATGTGGTACCTGGGTGGGTAATTGGGGAATATGGGCCGGATTCATGTTATTTACATTTTTTTTAATAAAGCGGGTATTGCTGTCTCTAAATGGATCTGGTTCACTTACCAATGCAGACAGGAAAGATCCTGGAATATGAAGGAGACACAGTATGTTGGTCAAACCCCGGGTGGGTGAGGTGAATGGGAAACAGTTGACATGATGAGAAAGACCGAAGAATTTAAAAAAAAAAAAAAAGCTAGTCCCCTGCTGGAAGCAGTGGCTCGCGCCTGTAATCCCAGGACTTTGGGAGGCCAAGGTGGGTGATCACCTGAGCTCAGGAGTTCGAGACCAGACTGGCCAACGTGATGTAAACTCTGTATCTACTAAAAATACAAAAATTAGCAGAGCGTGGTGGCGAGGTGCCTGTAATCCCAGCTCCTCCAGAGGCTGAGGCAGGGGTTGCAGTGAGCCAAGATAGGCCACTGCGCTCAGCCTGGGGGGACAAGAGCTGAGAGACTTCATCTCAAAAAAAAAAGAAAAAAAAAGAAAAGAAAAGAAAGAAGATAGTTATCCAAATTGAATATATACCATCACCAAATCTGTCCTGCTGATTTGGGAAGCTATGTTCCAAAGCAAAAGAGCTTCGGGAAGCCTGAGGCATTTTTGTTTTTTTTATTTGTTCTTATTGTCACATGGGGCCGTCTTCTGTCTTATGCTTTTAAATTCTCTAAGGTTATACTTTCTCTTCATTGATATTCCTTCAAGTTTACAGTGAGAGCAAAATCATCTTCATGGCATATAAGAACTTTACACAATCCTGACTGCTTTCCATTGTTTGAGGGACACACAAATATCTGCATCTGCATGATTTGAGAAACTTTATGTTAAACTGGCTTTATTTGTTCTCTTTTGCATCATTTCTAAAATGTGTGGTCAGTGGTCTCTGTTCTGTTGGTTTTTTATGTTAATTTTCTGAACATTTCCATCACTGTTTTTTTATTAGTATATTTCTTGAAATGTAGTTTGAAATTATAAAGTATGATGTCCCTCTGCTTTGTTTTTCTTTTCTCATAATTAATTTGGCTGTTGAAGTTTATTGTAGTTTTTGTGATTTTTTTAGAATGGCCAGTTTCATTACTATAGAAAGAAAAAATGCCACTAGATTTTTGATAGGAAGTTTGCTGGACTATAGATTACTTTGGAGAGTATAGTTACTTTAACAGTATTTATTTTCAATCCATAAATATGAAATATTTTTTTAAATTTATTTGTGTGTACCTAATTTCTGTTATTGATTTATATCTTTCATTGTTAACATTTTTTGCCTCAGGTTAAATTTGTTCTCAGAAATTTAGTATTTTTAATTATATTTTAAAAGGTGTTTTTTTCTTGGCCATGGTGGCTGCAGCCTGTAATCCCAGCACTTTGGGAGGCTGAGGCTGGTGGATCACTTGAGTTCAGGAGTTGAGACAGATCTCACCATGTGGTGAGCTTGCGTCTCTACTGAAAATATAAATAATTGCCCAGGTGTGGCTGTGAGCACTTGTAATCCCAGCAGCTACTCCAAGGAGGCTGAACCAGAGATCTGTGTAATCTTAAATAATTAAAATTTTTTTTTTTTTTTTTTTGGGAGATGAGTCGGCTCTCTACGTAGCCCAGGCAGGAGTGCAGTAGTGCCATCTCTGCTCACTACAAGCTCAAAGCCTCCGGGTTCGCAGCCATTCTTACTTGTAGCCTCCCGAGCTGGGACTACTGAGTGCCAGCCATATCACCTATTAATTTTTTTGTATTTTCAGTGAGAGACAGGAACTTCTCACTCGGTAACAGGATGGTCTTTATCTCCTGACCTCGTGATCCATACCTTGAATCTCCCCAAAGATGCTGTATCTAGTGTGAGCTTCGTAATACTTCAACAAAATTGTTTTATTTCTATTGTATCCAATAGCTTGTTTTAAGTGTGTAGAACAATAACTTACACTTTTATGTTAATTTTATATTTTGTTAATTTACTGTATTAGCTTAGACAAATTTCAATGTACTGTGGTTTTTTATGTGTAAGATGATATATTCCTCAAACAGCAACTTTTTACTTATTTGTCTTCAGTTTCAATGGCTTTAAAAAAAATTTTTTTTCATTATTCTGCCACATACTTCCAGTGTTATGTTAAAATAGAAACATTGACAATGGGCACAATAGAGTTTACTATTGGTGTCTGTGAATTTGAAATGGCAAACAACTCCTTAAGTTTTCATAAGCTGATTTCAGGAGGTAAAGATCTTCTTTTCTTGGGTTCCCAGGGTTCTGGAATGCCCTCTGGGTTGGTAGTGGAGTGGGGTTGTAACTTGGTTGCAAGGCTGCTGGGTCTGCATTAGGGTCCACATTTAGTTGTCTTGTTACAAGAGGCTTGGGTAGTTGTAATTCCCTTTTTTTTTTTTTTTTGAGACAGGAGTCTCGCTCTGTCGCCTGGCTGGAGTGCAGTGGTGTGATCTCAGCTCATTAAAACCTTCGCCTCCCTAGTTCAAGTGATTCTCCTGCCTCAGCCTGCTGAGTAGCTGGGATTACAGGTGCCCACCAGCATGCCCAGCTAATTTTTTGTGTGTTTTTAGTGGAGACGGGGTTTCACCATGTTGGCTAAGCTGGGTCTCAAACTCCTGACCTCAGGTGATCCACCCGCCTTGGCCTCCCAGGTGCTGGGATTACAGACGTGAGCCACCACCCCCGGCCACTTGTTTCTTTTAAATGCTTATTAAAAGTTTCTCATCAGAATATTTTATTTATAATTATACTGCATATTCTCTGAAATTTTACTGCCAATTTTTCAAAATACCTGTCTTTGATGAGTACAGTTACAGTCAAATACTGTAGTTAGACAAATTCTTTTTTTAATGGTACATTAATGTTGCATACCAAATTGTGAGTAGCGTCTCTTCCCTCAATGCGGTTTCATATTAGTGAATTGTTTTTCAGTGTAGGTATCTTAATATCAGCTTATGTCATTGGTTTTTTTGGTTGTATTATTATAATTTTTAGTCAATTTGCAATTCTGTCAGCATACTTTATGTCTTTCATGAGGTTGGAGTAAAGGTAAATCAACCATATGTCTACTCACAATCATGTATGTGTGTGTTTATCTATAAATATATTACTTGTTGAATTTTAGCCATCTTGTATATATTCTTTCTTTCTTTTTTTTTTTGAGGCAGTCTTGCTCCGTCGCCCAGACTGGGGAGTGCAGTGGAGCAATCTTGACTCTTTCTAACCTCCTCCTCCGGGTTCACATCATTCTTCTGCCTCAGCCTCCCGAGTAGCTGGGCCTACAGGCGCCTGCAACCACGCCTGGCTAATTTTTTGTAGAGACAGGGTTTCACCATGTTAGCCGGGATGGTCTCGATCTCCTGACCTCCATTGATCTGCCTGCCTCAGCCTCCCAAAGTGCTGGGATCACAGGCATGAGCCACAGCCCTGCCCTTGTATATTCTTTCTTATTGGTTTCAATGGTTTCTCTTGTCCTAAGTGAGTGAGTCATGTAAATACTTCACCATTCTTATTTTCATGATTTGTTTAATCATGAATATGTATTTCATTTGTGTAAGAGAAACACTTCACTGTGATTTGAAGGTGTACTGAAAAAAAATTTATATTTTTTTTTCAGTTTTTTGGTTAGAAAAAATTAATTGTTGTAAAGCGTAAATTTAGCATCTTAAATCATAAGTGTACACATTTCAGGCAAACATGGGTGGCTCACATCTAGCCAATTTCAAATTTGGGGTCAAAACGGAAGATCTGCCAGGCCCAGGGGTGTCAGACAGGCAGCATATGAGATTCTCTCTCTTTACAAAATTTTTTTAAAATAATAGCAGGCATGGTGGTGTGCACCTGTGGTTCCAGCTACTTGGGAGATTAGGGGTTACTTGAAACCTGGAAGTTTGAGGAAGCTGGTGACTTTAGTGTGCCACTTCATGTGTCAGCTTGGGTGAGTGGGGAGCCTAATCTCAAAAAGCTGTATTTCAAGCATGTTAAGTATATTCACATTGTTATGCAAAGACTTCTAAAAGTTTTTTACATCTTGTGAAACTAAAACCCAATTTCCATTAGAAACAACAATGTTACCCTCTTCCCCCAGCCCTTGACAAACTTACCCTTCCAGACATATTTTTAGCAGTGTGACTACTTAAGATATAGAATTGGAATCATATAGTGGCCATCATTTTGTTTTCTGGCATATAGGTTGACATAATATTTGCAAAGTTTATCTTAAAATGTGACAATATTTTCTTAAGACTGAATATGCTTTGTGTGTGTATATATATATATATGCAACACTTTTGATGTTTATAAATCAAGAGACATCTGAGTTAGCCTTCCAGCCCTTTGGCTTTTGTGAATATAGATTTTAATAAACATGGATGTTCTAATAGATCTTCAGGTCTTGTGTTGCATATTTTGATATAAATTCATAAATGGGATTACTTTATATTTGATGATAATTCCATTTTTTAATTATTTGAGAAACAAAACATTTTAAAATAATGACTGTATCTTTGTTTCTACTAACATTCAACATAGGTTTCATTTTTATTGCATCATCAACAGATTTGATGTGCTTAAAAAAAATTATAGTAATACATTGTAATGGAGTTATTGAGACAATTTTTTTCATTGTTATTTTCATGTGTTTCTCTACAAAGTATTTTTTCCATGGTATTCAAATCTGTTTTTCTATATGTGTATCTTTTCTGATGAAAATTTTGTTAAGTATTTGCTGATTTCTAAATCTAAAATTTAGCTTTGTGTTCAGTTTAAGAGTTGTTCATATATTATGAATATTAACTCCTATCACATATGATTTTGAATTTTTTTTTTAATGTCGCGAGGAGATTTTTCAGAGTATAGTGTAGTTACATTTTCTGTTTCTTTGTTGTTCATGTGCATTTAATATCATATCTAAAGAAAATGGTGTCAAGACTCATATCATCTCTTTTTTCTAAGAGGTTGTTACTTTCATGTCTAAGAAAAGCTTTTTTTGTTTTTGTTTTTTTTGAGACCGAGTTTCAGTCTTGTTTACCTAGGCTGGGTAAAATGGCGCGATCTTGGCTCATGCTTGGCTCTGTCTTAGAAGTTCAAGCAATTCTCCTCCCTCAGCCTCCCAAGTAGCTGGGATTACAGGCGTAAGCCCACCATACCCAGTAATTTTTGTATTTTTTGTAGAGACGGTTTTTCTCCCATGTTGGTCAGGCTTGTCAGGACTCCTGACCTCAGGTGATCCACCGTAGCCAGCCTCCAAAGTGCTGGAGTACAGGCGTGAGCACAGCTGGCATCTCTGAGGAATTTTTTGTAGAATTTTTGTGAATATAGTTTTTGAAAAATGATGTAATTTTTATTTCACATCAGTGTTGATGTTGTTTTAACATTCTTTTTTGAGAAAATTACTCTTTCATAGCCATTGTGCTCTGTCCTGTTTAATCTTCATCTTCAGATATCACTGATTCTCAAAATATCCTATAGATGGTTCTCATTCTCATCAAATACCTAATCAGGAGTTTGCAACCAGCCTGGGCAACAAAGCGAAAACCCACAATGCTCTACTAAAAAATACAAAATTAGCAGGGGTGTGGTGGCATGTGGTGTACTTGGGAGGCTGAGGTGGGAGAAAATTGCTTAAACCCAGGAGGTGGAGGTTTGCAGTGAGCTGAGATCACTGCTCAGCCAGGGGTGACAGAGGTGAGACTCCATCTCAAAAAAAAAAAAAAAAGTTAATGTTTTTGCAATAAAACTGTGCTATTGTAATTTTTTTTTTTTTTTTTTTTTTGAATGGGTTGCTACTACACCCAGGCAAGTGCAGTGGCTGAATCTCAGCACTGTGTCCCTCCGCTGCTTTTGATTTCAAGTATTCTCTCCCTCAATCACATTACATTAAATCATGGAATTCGTTGAGCATTATGGACATCTTCAAAATATTTCAAATTTTGAACAGGAGCATGCTAAAGGGGTGTGTTGGTTTAATTTCTGTGTGTTGTACATTTTCTCTATCTTATACTACCCGAGACCAGCTTGGGTGGGGAGACCCTAACAGTGGTTGCTTGAGGTATTAGGAACCACACACACACAGAAATAGAGGTGTGAGTGGGAAATCGAAAAGGTTTGGAGCTGAGGCTGAACGAGGAATTTACCACGTGTTTTGTCTTTCAACAAACCAGTAATTAGCATTGTTTCTATAAAAGATCAACTAAAAGTATCCCCTTATGGGAAAGCAGGAGGGTGGGCAAAATAAAGGGATGGGTTGGGCTAGTTATCTGCAGCAGCAGGAGCATGTCCTTAAGGCACAGATGGCTCATGCTATTGTTTATGGTTTTAAGAATGCTGCTTTAAGTGGTTTTCCGCCCTGGGCCGGGCCAGGTGTTCGCCCCTCATTCTGGTAAACCCACAACCTTCCAGCATGGGCGTTATGGCCATCATAAACATGTCACAGTGCTGTAGAGATTTTGTTTATAGCCAAACGGCCAGTTTATGGCCAATTTGGGGTCCTGTTCCCAACATGTCTCCCTTCTTTGATTTACCAAATCAATAAAGGCAAAAGCAGCTTTTGTCATGGTGAGCACTTCTCTCGGGAGTCAGGATCACATCTGCAGACTAAAAACACAATCGCTCCTTTGAAATCCTAGAACTTCTAGAATGTTTTATCCATTTTACTGGAGTTTACTAGCTGCTAATCTGTCTGCAGCTCCATTAAGCACTCAGTTCTTGGCATTGGCGTCAGGTGTGCCTGGGATGCTTTAAATATTTGTTCTTTTAATTTGTGCAATATCAAGACAAAGTTTGTAGGTGTCTTTCTAGATGCTTTTGTGCTTTCCCAAATTTTGATCTTATTAAGAACCAGTAATGAATTTCCACAAATCACCTTGTGTTTAGCTCCTACAGTGAGCCTTATCATTTTGAGGTTGAGGTGCACTATATACCACCGCTAGTTCCAGATAATAGACTCACTTGTACTTCTTATCATTTCTATCATCTGACCGTTTGTTCAGATCAGCAACATAGTGTGGCTGCAGTAGCACCTGTGAAGGTGCAATTCAAGCTAAACACCTCCTTGGGAGACCAGCTAATAATGATTCCACAGGAATCATTGTGCCTTTATCTCTACTACCTGTTCTGTGCAATCTTTCTGAAGAAGTACATTCATTTTTTCTGGCCAGGTTCTATTTGTTTACAAAAAATAGGTTTTTTTTGAGGAGCTGTATACCTCAATTATAGGGAACAAATTTATTATGGTAAATACTGAGATCCAGAAAGCATGTGTAGCTTTCGTCATACAGTGATTACATCCAGGCATTGTACACCAGCAAGACAGATAAATATGCCCAATAAGTACAATTGTTCTCTGTGTCAGCCCTTGTTGAAGGAATACTCATGGCAATGGTGAAAGCCGCTATTATAGCTACCATTAAATTACTCATTGTGATTGCTTGTCCCCACTTTCCTCAGGTTTCTTCTGCATAGGGTGGGTGGCTGTTCCGATGGGTGTTGCTTTCAAGTGGCGCTTGGGGTTGTCCTCAAGCATCAATCTTGACATGGCTGCCACCAGGGTCCTCAGGATCCTCCAGAATCTTTTCATGGCATCTGGCTCATGATAAAGTTTCAGGTGTCTTGATGGTATCCAAATCAGCTGTTGATTTTTGGCCTGGAGGGACCACAAGCATAACCTCTACCCCAAGTTATTATTTTACCCATTTACCCAACTTTTTTGTTGTGGATCCTACTCCACCAAATCAGTTGTTCTGCTTCTCTCTTTGCAGCTGGTTTCTCAGATGTTGTTCAGCTGCTGATAACTCTGGCCTTTGGGTGGGCTCAAAATTTAAAGTTAATAATACTGGGTCACTGAGCATCTGTGGGGTTACATATTCTCTATCCCCCCCTCCCCTTCTGCAACTGCTGTTTTTAGGGAGAGTTTCATTCTTCTTTCCACTATGGCTTGTCGCCAGAGGTGTATGGGATACCAGTAATGTGTTTAATATTCCACATAGAGAAAAAAATGTAGCTAGAGCTTATTTCCAAGTATAGCCTGGGGCATTATCTGTTTAATAGAAGCTGGAATACCCATCACCACAAAACACTGCAAAGGTGATGTTAACACAAGCAGAAGACTCTCCTGATTGGCATGTAGCCCAAAGTGAGAAAGGTCCACACATGCATGTACATAAGCTAGTCTCTCTAAACGAGGGAACATGTGTCACATCCATTTGCCAAAACTTTAGGTTCAATCTCGGGGATTAACTCCTCCCGTAAAGATGAGGAATGTACACCATTTTGGCAAGTTGAGTGCACTGGATAATAGCTTTAGCTTCATTCCCAGGCTTAATACTGTATCTGCGTTTTGAGACCAGAGCATTAACATGGGTTGGTGTGTGAAAGTCTCTAGCATTAGATATTGCATTAACGAAAACTAGGCAATCAACCATTTGATTCCCTTTAGTCAAAGGTCCTTGAAGAGGTGTATGAGCCCTAATGTGGTGGTCTTAAGGTGCATTCTACCTCTAACTACTGTTTTGCAATTGGTTAAGTAAATTCATCAGTTGTTCATCTGTATGAAATTGTAACTGAGCATTTTCAATAAGCTGTGTGGAATGAGCCACATGAAAGAATCAGAATGCATTAATAGGCATATCAAAAGCAGTCAATACCTCAATTACGGCTACAAGCTCTGCTTTTGAGCTGAGTATAGAGTCTGGAAAACTTACTTTTTCCAGCCAGAATAAACTTTACCATTACTAGACCCATCTGTAAAAACATACCAGCACCTTCAATTGGTTTAAATTTAGTTAATTTAGGGAGGGCAATTAGTTAATTTCAAAAACTGAAACAGTTTTGTTTTGGAAAAATGATTATTGAAATGCCCACAAGTCAAATGGGTTTGCCAAGTAAGACCTTTATAAAAGCTTGCTGTATTTCTACCTTCGGTAAGGAGGGACAATAACTTTTCCAGGATCATATCCATGTAATTTAACAATCGGTTCTCCCAGTCCCTATCACAGTAGCGATTTGATCCCTGATGAGGGTTAGAGGTCGTGGTGGTATATGGAAGAAAAAGCCATACTAAGTCCTGTTGCCGGACAATAGAACTGAAATAGGTGAATGCGAGTTGAAAAAGTGCTAAATCACAAGTCTTCTCTGGATCTATTTCTTTGGAAAGCTTTATGGACTTGCTTCTCAGTGGATTAGCCAGCCCTGCCTCAGCCTCCTTTGTTAATTGCTGAGGGGCTAGTGAGACTTAAGTTTCCTCTGGGATGAAAACAGATTACTCATAGCATAGGTGGGAATGCCTAGAGCAGGTCGTGTCCAGTAATGTCCCCTAATAATTTTGAAAGTCATTTAATAACAATTAATCCTCATATAAGTTCCTTTCTGTGGCACAATGGTAATGTCATTTACTAAGGTCCCAAGTAGGAGTAGGGAGTAGTAGTATAATTTTGTCAGGAGCCATAACTAAACCAGCACAAGAAATCAAATTTTGCAAGTGATATTAACATTGGAGTAATATTTCTCAAGTGCAGGGCACCACAAAGTATATCATCCATATAATGAATAATGTAACACTGCGAAACATTTTATAGGTAGGTCAGTACTTGCCTACGCGTCTGGCAAGTGTTGGGCTATTTAACATGCCTTGTGGCAACACTGAAAATGAAAGCAGCAGCAGGCTGCTATGTGTTTTCTGGGAATTGTAAATACAAACCCGTTCACAGTCTTGCTCAGATAAGGGATAGTAAAGAAACAGTCTTTTAAATCTATGACTATTAAAGGCCAATTTTTTGGAGTTATAGCGAATCCTGGATGTAATGCTCCCCATGGGATGTAACTGAATTGATGTCTCTTAGAGTCAGTTAACATTCTCCATTGCTGATTTTCTTAATTACAAAAACTGGAGGAATCCGAGGGAAAATGTTGGAGCTATGTGCATTTTCTAATTGTTCAATGTAATTTCTCTAAAGCTTCCAGTTTCTCTTTGTAGCGGCCATTCTTCTATCCCAGAATTGGCTTATCTGTTGTATTTTTTTAAGGAGTAAAGGTTCTGGAGGTTTAACAATGGCTACCATCAAAAATGATATCCCTAATCTTTAGGCGGGAACTTTGTTTTTCAATTGAAGTGGTTTTCAAACCTTGCAATTTTTCTAGTAGTCCCATACCGGACATACCCCATTTATACATCGTATGTTGACTTTGAGGGCTATATAATTGTTCTGGAATTGAACTTGTGCTCCCCATTGTTGTAATAAATCTCTTCCCCATAATTTATAGCTACAAGTTACAGTGGTTGAATAATTCCCAGGTTGTCCATTGGGCCCTTCTGATGTAAAAAATATAAATACTTTGATATACTTCAGGGCTTTACCAACTCCAGCTCGTTAAGTGGAGCAGGTTGAGATTGGCCACATGGATGGCCAGTGCTGTGAAATGATTGAAATGTCTGCTCTGTATCCTACCAAACCTTTAAATTTCTTTCCCTGAATAGTTATGTCACAGGTAGGGCGTTTATTAGTAATTTGATTTACCCAATAAGCTGCTTTGCCTTGTTTGTTGTGCTTCCAAATCCTCCTGTTTAATTTCACTTTTCCCATTCGACATGGCCAGCACAATGGGAAGGGCTGTGCTATAAGCTCTCCTGGCTCTGCTCCAGGGGAACAGAAGTAGGTAACAATTTGAGTTCCCCATTGTAATACAGATCAATGACTTCTGGCATGTATTTACACCTACTTAAACAAAATTAGACCTTCTCAAGTTAATCCCTAATAGCCATCCTGGCAAGGTCCGCAGACTACTGTTGGGACCTTTGAAGGAGGTTCCCCAGACAGAAGACTCACAGCTTTTTTGGCAACAAATCTACTGTGGCACTACCAGCTGTGTCAGGGGACATTATACAGGTGTGCAGGATGGCCTGGGCTGGAAATGCCCAGTTTAGAATGAGGGCCTGAGATGGGCCCCTCATGGCATTTCCAAAATCAATTCCCATCTTTATCAAACTTGGTGACATTGATTAGCCCAATTTTTTCCTTTTTTACATTTGGACATATTTCAGACTCAGTAGTTTCTTTTTTTTCCCTATCTGGCAGGCTGGCTCACTGATTTTTTCTACATTCTTTTTTTATGTGACCATGCTTCCCACGGACAAAACAAGCTCCAAGTGGGTGGCTTTTCCTTTATCCACTCTCAGTCCTGCCATTGCCTGTTCTAGCAAGTAGCCTTATGCAGATTACCTCGACCATTACAGGCCTTGATATAATCAGCCAATGTGTTTTCCCTCTGATAGGTCACACAGCAGCCTGGCAATGGGTTTAACATTGTCAAAACTGGCTCAATTACAACACTATATCTAGGCAGCCAAATCTGCAATCACCTTTTTTAAGAGACTCCATAACAAGGTATAAAATCCATGTATGGTTCTTTTGGTCCTGTTTTATAGCACTAAAGGAAGGATATTATTCTCTACATGAAGTGGTCTTTTCCCAAACTTTGTATACACACTCCTCTAAGCTGTTCTATGGGCGTCGGCCTGCATGACCAGTTGTGCATCTAAACCAGCCCAGCCACCAACCCCAAAGTTGGTCTGCAGTTATATTAATTTGAAGTTGGTCCTGGGCATTGCGAGCAGCCTGAATGGAAGCTTCATCTGCCCGCAAGTTTTTAAATTGTAAGAACTAGGCAGAAGTTAGACAAGCTTCGGTAAGAGCATCCCAGTTAATAGGAATCATCAGACTGGAAACAGCAGCATTCTTTAAGAGTCTCACTACCAAAAGGAGAACCTAGTCCATACTGATTAATAAGTGTTTAAATACTTTGAGTAATTTAAAGGGAAAAGGCTCAAATGTAGCTATAATATTTCACTGTTGATCTGAAGTGTATTCTAACAAGGGAACTGCCAAACCTCTATATCACCCTCTGGAGTCTAGCTTGCTGAATTCCTGCCTGAATGGAACTAAGGTGGTTGCTTGAGGCACTGCTGAACAGTCACTGGGGCAACTACTTTTCACTTGGTGTCTCTGGAAAGAAAGATCTGGAGGGGTCAGAATACTCTTTTTCTTCAAAATAATAATGAGGGGTATAGAAGGGTATGATGAACCTCTCCAGCTTCTGCGCCGCTTTAGCTTTCACTGGCAAATAAACCTGCTCTGTAACCTCTTCTTGTTACTTCATTATGGTCTCTTCCTCCTCTTATCAGTGTGAAAAAGTTCCAAGGTGGACAGACCACAGCCCTTGTCCCATTTGTTACCCTGATGCTTACAGGCCTCCCCTTCTTACTCACCATGGGGATTGCTTTAAGAGTACTTGGGTGTCCTCCAGCTGGTTCTCGTTCTCCAACAGTCACTCCTGACCTTCAGCCTGGGTTGGTACCCCCCTTGATGGACGCCATTTGCCAAGACCACCCCTGGGTCAGGAGACCCTAACAGTGGCACTAGAGGAATTAAAAGACACACACACAGAAATATAGAGGTGTGAGGTGGGAAATCAGGGGCCTCGGCCAACTAGAGCTGAGATCCCTGAATAAGACTTACTGCGTGTTATTAACAACAAGCCAGTCATTAGCATTTCTAGAGATATTAGATTATTTAAAAGAGAGTATCCCTTATGGGAAATGAAGGGATGAGCCAAAATAAAGGAATGGGTTGGGCTGATTATCTGCAACAGGCATGCCCTTAAGGCACAGATAGCTCATGCTTTTTTTTGTGGTTTAAGAATGCCTTTTATCCAGTTTTCTGCCCTGGGTGGACCAGGTCCCTTGCCTCATTCTGGTAAACCCCAACCTCCCAGCGTGCCAAGGTGTTACATGGCCGTCATGAACATGTCACAGTGCTGCAGGAATTTTCTTTACAGCCGGTTTGGGGCCACTTTATGGCCGGGCCACACAGAGGGCCTGTTCCCAGCATGTAAGTTCAGTGCTTTGCTGAGTTCTCTGAGTAGTCTTCAAATTATTCCAAATTATTGAACTTGAGGAGGAAGATGTGTGGAAGGGCAGCATTGCGTGGTTCAGAAATAGATGGTTATCCAGAGCCATGTGACTGGCATCTGTAGTTGCAACAGTATTTGTGGGACTGAGCCTGACTTTGTGGATTCTGTGTTGACTCTGGGTGGTGTGGTGCAGTTCATTGCCAGTTGGTGTTGGATAGTGATTGGTGTTCAGCAAACTACAACTTTTTTTTGTATAGGCGAAACTTCAGGGCTTTTTTGTATTAGGGTTCTACAGGGACGAAACTAATATATTTATAATGAATTTATTTAGTATTAACTCACATGATGCAAGGTCCCACAATAGGCGTCTGCAAGCTGAGGGAGCAAGAGAAGCTGATCTGATCCCAAAACTGAAAGAACTTGGAGTCCGATGTTTGAGGAAGGAAGAATCCAACTGCAGGAGAAAGACAGAGTCCCAGGCCCGTGCCAGCATTTGTGTTTTTCTTGCCTGCATTTCTCTAGTTTATTTTTTAGCGCTGATTAGATGGTGCCCGCAGATTGGGGTGGTCTGCTGCTTTTTTCCAGCCCGCACAACTCAAATGTGTCTGCTGGCAACACTCTCAAACACACACCAGGATCAGCACTTTGTCCTTCAATCAAGTTGACACTCAGGTAGCATACAGGCCTGGGCTGGAGGAGACTGGTGTCTGAGGAGTGAGGGTTTGTTCTGCACAGGCTATGCGCTGTACATTGTCTTGTTATTGTGGGTCTCATAGGGTGAGAAAGGGAAAGAGAGTAAAACTATTCTGAGAACTTATTCTCTCCCCTTTGGTGCCAACCCCACATGATTAATCCCACTCTTGACCATACCCACTAAAAATTGACATGGCCACTCCTCTCCCAGGACAAGGTTTTACCTTCCAGAATTATACCCACAATAGCTTTCTTTGCCCCTAGAGTTTTTCTGGGAATTATACACAGGTGTAGAAGACTTCTGGCTTATCTCAACCCCAGACACTGAATCTGCTTAGCTGGAACCTGTCTCCTTCACCTTACAGGCTTCTGGACCTCCTGATCATAATCTCTTCTGCCTGTGCAGAAACAAAGTTTTTCTGAAACAAAGAGACTTTACTAATGTTAATTTATTGTTCTGTTGATTCTTCTATCTTTGTCACCCCATTTTCTCTCTGTCTCTTTATTGTCTTCTTTATTTTTTTATTTATATGCTTTGCTTCTTTCTTGTTTTGTGTATCTATATAGTCTTATTCTTTGTGCAAAGAAATTTATTTTTTTGTGTATGTGCATATCTTTCCCAGAAAATAATGTATTTTTTAATATGATTATATGTTGTTTTGTTGAGTCTTGTTATTTTCATTGGAAGCAACTACTTTATTTTAACATATGTGAGCAATGCCAATGTATTTCTTTAGAATTCGTTTAGTTTTAAGTTTTTTCTTTTTATTTACTTGGGACAGATTTTGTGATGGTATTATACTCATGATGGCTTTTTTTTTTTTTTTTTTTTTTTTCAGAACTTTTGACTATATCACACAGTATCCTTCATGCAAGAATTTCATTGAATCCACTTGCTATCTCATGAAGTATTCTTACAAATAACACTTTTTTTTTTTTTTTTTTTGGACGGTTTCTTGTGCCCAGGCTAAGTGCAATGGTGTGATCTCAGCTCACTGCAACCTATTACTCCTTTGTTTCAGGCAATTCTCCTGCCTCAGCCTCAGTGAGAAACGGGATTACAGGCAGGCACCATCACCAACAAAGTTTATATTTTAGTAAGATGGGTTCCCCCATGTTGGTCGAGCTGGTCTCGAACTCGACCTCAGGTTGTGGGCATGTAGCCTCCCAAAGTGCTGGGATTACAGGCATGAGCATTAAGCTACATCAACTATCACTTTTATGTTGCAGCTCCCAAGATTCCCGTACTCTGTGACTTTTACAATTTGCTTACATATGTGTTTTGATATAAATATCTTTGCTTGTATCCTAGTTTGTTTGTTGAGCTTTTTTAGGCATGTTTCAAGATTTTTCAGTTTTTTAATATTTTTTTTTTTGCACTTCCCTAATTTGTTTTACTAATATTTTAAATATATTTTTGTTCGTTTCCAGTTTTCTGATTTTTCTGTGGTTCTCTGTGTTCATATTTAACTGTTGAGTGTTACTCAATTTATTCATTTTATTGTTTCTTTCTGAACATTTTATAATTTTTTTTTTTTGAGACAGAGTTTTTGCTCTTGTTGCCCAGGCTGGTGCAATGGCATGATCTCCCACCCACCACAACTACGCCCTCCCAGGTTCAAGCAATTCTCTCCTGCCTCAGACTCACGGTAGATGGGATTACAGGTGGAGTACTTGCGTGCCAGACTAATTTTCTATTTTTAGTAGAGACAGGTTTCTCATGTTGGTCAGGCTGGTGTCAAACTCCCACAGCTTCCAGGTGATCGCCCCACCTCAGCCTCCTAAAGTGTGCAATTACAGTTGTGACCTACTGCACCTGGCCACATTCTTAATCTTTTATTAAGTGAACATTAAAGTTAGCATTACAATCTTTGTATCAAGCTTTCTCTGGCTTACTTTGAACAACTGTCTGAGTTAGGGAATTCTGAGAATCCCTCAAACATGTTCTTTGAGTGTGTCACTTGTCGAAATTTTGTGTTTTATTTTTTTTAGTTAAAGAGAGAGGTATTCATCTTTTTTTTTTTGGAGATGGGAGTCTCAATCAGAGACGGATGCAGTATAGTCTTGGTTCCACTGCAACTGGCCTCCCAGATTCCTTATTCCTCATGCAGCCTCCTGAATGGCTGGACTACAGTCTGCACCATGCCCAGCTAAGTTTGTATTTTTAGTAGAGAATGGAGCTTTCACCATGTTAGCCAGCATAGTCTTAATCTCTTGAACTTCGTGATCCCACCGCCTAGGCCTCCCAAAGTGCTGGGATTACGTGCATGAGCGCCGCACCTGGCCCCTAGTCATCTTTTCTTAGTACTCAGTAATCACTTGCCTTCTGTTTTTTTTTCTTTCTGTGGTGTACTGCAGTTTCTCTACTGCTGCTTAACATTTAACTTTGGTCTCAGCAGACTCAAACTGTCATTCCAAGTATACCACCATTTCTTTTCTGCACTATATATCATAGAAGACAGAAACCAGTGTGTGGAAAAGACCTGGACAAGCAAGTAATAAAGAAGTTTAATTGATATTTTACTAGTCTTTTTTAACAAAATCAAAAGTTGGCAAGTTACCTCTTTTTTATTTATTTATTTATTTATTTACTTATTTGTCATTTATTTATATGTATTTATTTATTTATTTTTAGATGTATTCTCCTCTGTTCCCAGGCTGTAGTGCAATGGTGCAATCTTGATTGTTATGTAGCCATACTCCCAAGTAGCTGAGGTTACAGGTTTGGACATATCCTGCACCTGGCTGGGGAATTTACTCCCTAAAGGCATTATGTTATATTGGGGGAGCAGGAATAGCCATGTTGGGTAAATGTAACAAACTTTTGCTTTTCCCTTCTGTGTGACTTTGGGATACTTCAAACATAACTCATTTATAATTTTTTTTTTCTCAGATAATATTTTTGGTTGGTATGTTTCATTACATATATATGTCTATAAAAAAAATTAGAGCCTTTGGTATTTTGCCTTTATGCAATCTGGTTTATGCAGTTTGTATAATATATAGGTTAGATTTGTAATCTATATTTATCTGAGTCTAGTAGAGGTGGGTAATTTGATATTTTTATTTCTTTCCAGTTATATGTTCTCATTTTGCTGAAGACTTTTTTTACTTAGGGGCAGGCATTAAAGATTCTTTTCAAAAGTGATGACTGAGAGAATATGTAAAATAATGGACTGGATTTACACAGTTAAGAAAAGAGCTGTAAAAGTATGGACAGAACGATATTACAGAGGGACTATAATGAACTAAACCAGTGTTTGACAACTTCACAAGAGCAAAATATTTCAATGCTTGATAAATATGTAGAAGATCTTTCATAAACTTTTAAATTCAAATAGACATAAACACAGACTATACTGGAGAAAACTACTCAAATGTAAAAAAATGTAGCCAAATCATTTTGCATGCTTTTACACCTACGTCAGCAAAAGAATTCATATTGGACAGAATTCTTACCAATGTGAAGAATGCAGCAAAGCCTTTATCTGGTTTTCAACCCTTACTAGACACAGGAGAGTTCATATTGGAGAGAAATCCTACAAATACAAAGAATGTGGCAAAGCTTTTAAGCAGGACTCAAACCTTACTACACATAAGAGAATTCATACTGGACAGAAACCCTACAAATGTGAAGAATGTGGCACAGCTTTCTACCAATTCTCATACCTTACTAGGCATAAGCTAATTCATATTGGAGAGAAACCCTATAAATGTGAACAATATGACAAAACTTTTTAACAGTCTTCCAGCCTTTACTAGACATAAGATAATTCATACTGGAAAAACCCTATAAATGTGAAAGAATGTGGCAAAGCCTTTAGTATTTTCTCAACCCTTACTAAACCTTAAGATAATTCACACTGAAAGAAATCCCACAGACATGAAGAATGTAATACCAGAAACATAAGGTCCTCACCTTACTACATAAAAGAATTCATACTGGAGAAACCCTACAAATGTGAAGAATGTGGCAAAATCTTTAGTGTATTCTCAATCCTTACTAAACATGGATAATTCGACACTGAGAGAGAAACCCACAAATGTGAAGAATGTGTAGAAAACAGCAATCTTCAGCCTTACTATACATAAAAATAATTCATGCTGGAGAAAAAAACCACAAATGTGAGAAGAATGTGTAAAGCTTTTAAACGATCTTCAACCTTATACATAAAATGATTCATATAGGAGAAAAACCCTACAAATGTAGCAGAAGAATGTGGCAAAGCTTTTTTAATCGGTCCTCACCTTACTACACATAAGAATTCATACTGGACAGAAACCCTACAAATATGAGAATGTGGCCAAATCCTTTGGTGTATTCTCAGCCCTTACTGACAGCAGATAATTCATACTGATGAAACCCACTACTGGAATGTTGAGATTAGCGGCCAAAGCTTTTAGCGATCTTCAATCCTTGGTATACATAAGAAAATTCATACTGGAGAAAAACCCTACAAATGTGAAGAATGTGGCAAAGCTTTTAAGCGGTCCTCACACCTTGCTGGGCATAAGCAAATTCATAGTGTACAAAAACCCTACAAATGTGAAGAATGTGGCAAAGCCTTTAACCATTCCTCAAACCTTACTAAACATAAGCTAATTCATACTGGAGAGAAACCCTACAAATGTGAAGAATGTGGCAAAGATTTCTATTGATTCTCGTACCTTACTAAATATAATTCATATTGGAGAGAAATTCTACAGATGTGAAGAATGTGGCAAAGTCCTTAATTAGTTCTCATCCCTTACTAAACATAAGAGAATTCATACCATAGAGAAATCCTACAAATGTGAGGAACATGACAGAAAGCTTTTAACCACTTCTCAACCGTGCCTACACATAAGATAATTCATACTGGAAGGAAACCCTACAAATATGAAGAATGTCTCAAAGCTTTTTACTGATTCTTATACCTTACTAAACATAAAATAATTCATAAAGGAAGACATACAAATGTGAAGGAATGTGGCCAAAACTTTTAACAAATCCTCATATATTAGTAAACATAAGATAATTCATACTGGGAGGAAAAAACCTACACATGTGAGAAGAATGTGGCAAAACCTTTAGCCTGTCCCTCAACTTACCACTTTTATAAGATAATTTATACTGGAGAAAGAGCCCCTACAAATGTGAAAAAATGTGAAGCAACAACCAATTCTCAACCCTTACTACACATTAGATAATTCATGCTGGAGAGAAACCCTACAAATGTGAGAGAAAATGTAAAATAAGCACCAACCAATTTTTCAAACCTTACTAAACGCATAACTCTGTACTGGAGAAAAAAAATATTACAAATGTGAGAGAATCTTTGGTAAAGCCTTTATCAGTCCCTCAACTCCTACAAACATAGTGGCAGTGGAGAAACCATACAACTGTGAAGAATGTGGACAAGCTTTTATCCAGTCCTCAAACCTTATTAGATAATTAATACAGGAAAGCCCTACACATGTGAAGAGCGATGACAAAGCCTTTAACCAGTCCTCAATTTTTACTAAACATAAGAAAATTAGGTACTTTGGAGAGGAAACCCTATGATTGTAGAAAATGGGCAGAGCTTTTAACTAGTCCTCAGTTCTTAACACACACATCTGATAATTCATCTTGGAAACTCTGAAACCAGTAGATGTGACGATTAGCTTCACGAGCAACATCTCAAACTTTCTAATCATAAAGAAATCTGTCGGTGAAAATCTACAAAAATGTGGAAAATGTATAAAGTATTCAAATGGTTTGTCACACTTGATTATGGTAATATTCATGCTGGAAAAGATTCACAAATACAAGGAACAGTAGCCAAAATTTTTAACTAATACACCTTATTGCTGAAAATCATTTTCTGTTTGAGAAAAATTGTAGAAATGCAGATGAAAGAGCGTCAATATCTGCTCACATCTTACTAAACACCCGGAGTTCATGCTTAATAAAACCATGATAAGTGCAATTACTGTCAGAATCCTGGAAAATATATGCTTCATTGAAGGAAGTTTATATTAAGATGAACATTACAAACATAAAGGGTTGAAGTACCTTTACTACTTGTATCAGATCTTAATTAATCCCACATTTTTTTGTACTGGGGAAAACTCTGAAGAGGTTGCTCAAACTTTGTTCAACATCAAGTTTATATTGGAGGACTGTCTTGCAAATGTAATAAATTTGGAAAACACTTTTTCAAACACATCTTAGAAAGTAACAGAGTTTATATGAAAATATATTTTTTTCAAAGAGATGTAATTAAAATAAAAAATTAATCAATTTAAATTACGTAAACCACCAAATTTATAGTAGAAATATATGAGGAAGTGACATTGAGAATAGTAGTCCACTAAATGAGAGTTCTGAGGTATAGAAAATAATCTAAAACTAAATTTGTTAGAAAAAATTATTTGTATACTTGACGTTAAAGAGGTGGTTTTGTAGAGTAATAACTATATTCAAGATTATACTTTTGTTCTTGAAAAAATTACAGATTTTGAAAAACAAATCATATAACTCATTATTTTCTGCTGTTTTCTTCATTCTTATTCACTTGAAAGCTGTGATCATTTGTTGCTGCATCAGAGGTATAGGATCTTTCCATTAGGTGGGCATTATTTATGATCTTTTCTATGGATGGTAGAATATTAAAATGTAAGATGCATGATGAAAACCTAAGTGGAAGGTTCTTTGTGGTTAACTTATACTATTGAGTGATGCTACGAGGTAGGTGTTAAGTAATATTCTTTTTGCATTATGGAAAACTAGTATATTATTCATATATTGTACTAATTGTACTTTTTTATATAATATCGCGGTACATTTTGAAAAAATTTAAATTATGTGTGAAGGTAACTGTTTCAACATTTTTTTTAGGCATGGTAAACTGTGCATTCAATGAAGTGTTATTATACCACAAAGATTAACCTTTTCCACCAAAGGCATAGGTGCAAAGATGGTAACAATATACTATTTGGTAATATAATGGACTAACATCTATAGTCATCTCTTTTGCCAGTGGCTTTTGAACTGCAAATAAGTTAAAGAATATTGTTCTTATGGGTTAGGTACTTTATTTTTTATTTTAATCATTAAAATTTATTTTTCTTAATTTTGTGGGTACATGAGTATATATACTTATGCCATATATGGCATTACGATACACAAGTGCAATATATAATAATCACATTTAGGATACATGTGGTATCCATCACCTCTAGCATATTCCCTTTGTGTACAAACAGCTTCGATTCTACACTTTTTTACTTATTTTAGGTACAATTATGGCCAGGTGTGGTGGCTCACGCCTGTAATCCCAGCACTTTGGGAGGGCTGAGGCAGGTGGATCACCAGGTCAGGAGTTCAAGACCAGCCTGGCCCAACATAGTGAAGGCTCCCTGTCTCTGCTAAAAATACAAACAATTAGCTGGGTGTGGTGGCAGGCGCCCTGTAAACCAAGTTACTTGGGAGGCTGAGGCAGGAGAATCACTGGAACCTGAAGGTGGAGGGGGGTGCAGTGAGCGAGATCATGCCGGTGTACTCCAGCCAGCGTGACGGTGTGAGGGTAATGTCTCAGGAAAAAAATTACACCAATTGTTATTGCCTGCTGGGTTATTTTATGGTTATAATAAAAATTATTTTAAAATATGCAATTATGGTTGGGTGCAGTGGCTCATGCCTGTAATCCCAGAACTTTTTGGGAGGCCAGTAGAGAATGGGCTCTCCACCTGAGCTTAGGAGTTCTACCTGTGAGGTAGGGTTGCAGTCTGGATAGTGCCCTGCACTCTAGCCAAGAGGGACACTACAGGGGCTTTCATCAAGACAGTTAAATTGTGATTGACTAATGGGTTTGTTTTTTTTATGGTTATAATAGAAATCATATTACAAGTATAAATAAAGCCATATATTTCTGAGTCCTGAGTAGATATCTTAAAATTTTATACATATATATGTTGAACTTATGTGTCCTGTCTGCATGCAAACACATACAGACTTTAGTTTGGGTTAAATATACATTACTCTAAAGATAAACTTTAGGTGTAAGGAAATTGTAGATAGGAGTGAGTTTGTGTGGTAAAGGTTGTGTACTTATTTTCAGAGAAATATTGGGAAAAAAAATTATTTTAACAAGGTGATAGTGTGACTAAAAGCATAAAATGCCTGAAAAGCAAATGTATATTCTGCTTTGTATTGAATTTATTACTATAGTTATTGCATATGAAAGTGTTTCTTAATTTTCATTTGGAATAGTTGTTAATGCATGGGAATGCTACTGACTTTGATGTTGCTTTGTTATTTTGAAAGTTTAATAAATTCGTTTAGTAAAATCTTAGAGCTTTTTTTTTTTTTTTTGAGATTGAATCTCACTGTTGTCGCTCAGGCTGGAGTGCAGTGGCATGATCTGCAACCTCTACTTCTTTCAATTCAAGCAATCCTGCCTCAGCCTCCACGGTAGCTGGGATTACAGGTATTGTGCCACCAGGCCTGGCTTCAAACGCATATTTTTTGGTTGAGACTGGGTTTCACCATGTTGGCCAGGCTGGTCTTGATCTCCTTACCTCAGGTGATCCTGCTGCAACCTCCCAAAGTGGTGGCATTACAGGAAGTGAGCCACTAAATACAACCAGACTTACCCAGGTTTTCTATACTTCAGATTATGTATAGGGATAAAAAGATAATTATACAGGAATAATTAACTTCCATTTGTCCTATCTGATTACTTTTGATTTTATTCCCTAATTCCTTTGTCTTGGATTTGTACTATGTTTAGCAAGACTGACTTTAGTAAGGATGAGTGGGCATCCTTGTCTTATATAACTCTTAGGTAAATCTTACAGCGTATCCCTGTTTAATATGTATATTTGTTAGCTGTGTATTTTTGCTAATATGTGACATTTTGTTTAGAGGTGCCAATAATTTTGATCTCAACTAGTTTTTCAGAGATTATGGTAAGGGAATGTCCAAATTTTATCGAGCTTCCATTGGCATCTATTCTTTGTGCCCTGCATCCTATTTTATGTTAGAGATGTGAAATCTGAAACTAATTTTACATATATACAAAAATCATCAGAGACTACTTATGAATATCTCTATGCATGCAAACTGAGAGAAAATTTGGAGAAAATGAGCCAAACTCCTGGATGTAAAACTTTCAAGGATGAGACCAGGAAGAAAGCGGATCTTGAACAGGGCAAAATGTATAAAACATATGATGGAGATAAATTAGTAATAAAACCCTCAACTATGAAAAGCCCTGGATTATGTAAAATCAATAAATTCACCACATATACAAAGAGATGAGCTTGTGCTACTACTGAATATACTCCAAGAGGAATCCGGGTGGGATTCCACCCCGGAGCTCATCATATCAATATTATCTTAATTCCAAGGAAATATAGGTAGAGAGGAGGCACAACAAAGAAGGAAACTGCAGGCCAATATTTTTTGGTAAACATTAGTATACGTGAAATATGAGCAATCTGAGTTCAACATGTAAATCAGAACGTTAGAATAAATAAAGACAAATATCTAGTCTAACACTCTATTCAACATAATTCTAGAAGTCCCTAGTCAGAGCTATCCAACAAAATAAATTAAAAGCATCTAAATAGAAAAAAAGGAAGTTAAATTATCTTCACTGATGATATAATATATACCTAGGAAACCTACTTTCAGTATTTTAGCTTTTTTAAAAATGTAAATTATGACTGTTAAATACCTTCATTTCTGTGCTTTTTTTTGGTTAATATTATGGCGTTGGTAGCATGTTTTAAAACTGGACCAAAGCCATCACTTTATTGGCAGGTGAGAACAAGAAAATAGCAATGAAAGTCAACATTGATGGAGTGCAACTGATCTGGTCCCTGGCCGTCATTTTCTCTCACGCTAACATGCAAGCACCATCTTTTGTGTCATCTCTCCCAGGTTTTCTAAGTGTTACTTGGGACATGAGGACTACAGAGGAATAGTAGCCAGACTGGGGCATGGCCCCATTTTAAGGTAGGCACCAGCTGGTGGATTCACATCAAACGCCGGAAGCAGACTGAGGCTCAAAGACTCAACAAACTTACAGAAATGAAAATAAAGGCGGATTAACTATATATTAGGTCACATAATTATAGCATAACCGGTGACTTGGCATAACTTGTGGCCTGGCGTGGCTGAGGCAGCCGTGGAGCCTACGATTGAAAAAGAACTTGGCTAATATAGGAATTTGTTTGTTTGTTTGTGTCCTTCACCCACCTTCGGAGGGGGGACTGTCTGGAGCCTATTTCTTTGGTTTGCCTTCCTCGAACAAGGTTATCTTCTAATTGTCCTTGAAGTGAGATTGCTACAGGCAGAGGAAAACTGCTGCCTTTACCCATTCTGGGGCTTTGGCTTTTACTTTTCTTGGAGTTAATGAATGCAGTGCCAATATTTTAATTTCTGCCTCAGTTTCTCCCCTTTGATGCTTTTATAAACAAAATTTTTTCTAATAAGAGGCATCACTATTATGATTCCTTATGAGAGAGCAGGTTTTCTTCTTTAGAGACAGGCTGATATTTATGCAGAGCATTAGGTGGTAGTTTGGCTAGCTACAATTGTCTCTATAGTTGATTGAATGCTGCTCCTAATAAGGGAAGGGATTAAAGAGGCAAGGGAAGTATCAACCTCCCTAGTATGGTTAGAACTACTCCTTTTAAGGTTTTGAATGCATCAAGGAGGAAAACCAGCCTCAAGGGGAATCAGAGTCCGCCTTTCAGGTCTGGACTGAAATATGGGCTAATTTTTCTTCTCTTGCAGTTATTTCTACAAAGCTTTAGCATTGTTGTCAATTTTAAGCAGCAATTAGTTAGATTAAACTTCTCACATATTTGCTAATACAGGCTGGGAATGGTCTAAAGCCAGTCTATTTTGAGAAATGGCCCTTCTCATTTTTTGTGGCCTGCTGGGCAATAAGTCCCTAATCATTTTGTTTTTCATTAGTGATAATTTCAAGGACTGCCTGCAACCTTATGATGCAGTTAAAGCAGGTAGAATTGAGTGCAGTACCCCATGACCGATTTTGTGCCCAGGTAGCTAGCCCATTGTTGGGTATTTTTCAGTGGCCAAATCTGTGTCCTTCCAATCTCTAATTTTTTTTTTTTTGAGATGAGTCAGTCTCCCTTGGCCAGCGTAAGTTGGAGTGCAGTGCGTCTTGGCTCACTGGCTCCACCTCCTGGAGTTCATGCCATTCTCCTGCCTCAGCCTCTGGTAGCTGGGACCACAGGTGCCCATCACCACAGCTGGTTAACCTTTTGTATTTTTAGTAGAGATGGGGTTTTCTCCCGTTAGCCAGCATGAGATGCCAGTCAGGTGACACACCGTGATCCTTCTGCCTCAGCCTCCCAAGTGCTGGGATTACAGGCATGAGCCACCATGCCCTGGCCCCGGTATCTCTCCCTATTTGTATGTCTTTTTTTTAATCTTTATATTTCTGTTGTTTCTTCTTTTAATTTCATCATAGACAGGATACCCTAATGTTTTCCTTGTTGCAGTGGGGTAAAAAATGCGGCTTAATTGTCTTGAGGTATACAAGCCCCTATTTTTGCTTGTAACTGTTGGTAGAGCCTGTGGCCTGCAGATCAATCAAGACCAGGGGTGCTTGCCAGGTATTTGGAGCTTCGAGCTGATACCAGGTGTGATTTAAAGAACAGAGCGGAGAGCGGTTGGGTGGGGAGTGATTTGGGTCATTTTCTGCCCGCCACAAGTTTTCTTGGTGTTTCATTATAATATTGCTGTTTCTAAACGGGTTAGTTCTCTTACTGGGTTTGTAAGAAAGCCTTTCCTCAGCGAAACAACACGGTATCTTCCAGTGATAGAGTTTTTAGGAGCCAGACACTTGAACTTAATAGGCGTGGTTCGGGGAATAGTCAGTTAAAATAAGAGTATCTTGTGGTATTAACATTTTTTGCTTTTCAAGACACTGGTCTCCGTGTTAGTTCCTCTGTAAACATAACATGGAAGAAACGCCCTGAGCTGCCAGCAATGTTTTCAGCCAGCTAGACAGACAGGTTCTCAGCCTGAAGGAAGAGACTCTAGTAGCTTCTAGTTTACATGCTTATAGAATGATTTAAAGACTTGGAATTGTTGCTGAGCCAGACAGGCAAGGTTTCTTTTTTTGATAACATGTGGTGGGTTGCTGGGTATGTGTTTATGTAGACATGTATGGAGTAACCTGTAGTCCGACAGATGAGATCCTGACTTTAGAATGGTGGGTTTACAGGATTACAGGTTTTATTTTGCCGTCTGGACTTTACTGGCATTTTTGGTAAAGCATAATTGGCCTCTGTTGTATGCTAGAGGTGTCATGATATGCAATACCAACAATCCCTTTTGGGATCCCAGGACTGCAAGGAGGGTTACTCTTGGCATTACGCTATATTTGTAGTTATTTCTATGGTATTTAAGGATAAGTTACCTGAACGGGTGAGTCTAGGTATGCTGCCCTGTGTCAAGTACAGAGAGAAACAGGCCCACTTAATTAAAGGAGGGACCTTGGTTTTGGTTTAAGAGGAAATTTTCCTTTGACCTTGCGTCTTTACACCATTCCTGGTGAAAATTTAGAGTCAGAGAATACACATAAGGTTTATTATTTTTCTGGGCCTAAGAATTGAGTAGGTGGTCTGATTATAAGTACACATTCCTAAGGTCCTGTACACTTATAGCCAACATGGTACAATAGAGTTTTAGTTATACCAGTCCTGACCAGGTGAGCCCATGTGTACAGTGGGGACACCCTTCTATAGGGGTGCTTCTTCTAGCATGGTTTTGGGAGATTTAACACAGCATAGCAATACCACAGCATATTTATATTCAGCAGGACAGAAGGGGTCCTTATTTACAGGAGGAGGCTGAGCACAGAGTGACAGAACAATGGGGCTCATATTACAGAGGAAAACTACTACTTTTAAGATTTTTTAACCACATTTACTTACTTGACAAGTTCTTAAGCTTGGCAGATGCGTGAACTAGTCAGATTCCTGTGTGTGACAGAATAGGGGCTTGTTGTCTTCTTATGCTTCGCCATGCACTTAGACTGGTGGAAGCCAGAATGACCAAACTTGGGGTGGATTTGTCTTGTAGCAACTTGGTCTTGTCTCAGGATCATCGGGTTGGATGATCTGGGTCCTGCTAGCTGGTCCGCTTGCCTTGGGCTGCTGGTTTGGCGACTGTGGTGGATCCAAGGCACAACAGCGGAAACTTTAACGGCGATGAGACGGACTGGGTACAGCATAGAGCCCATCCATATGAGGTCCTAGAAGTTGGATTCAACACTGACAAACCAGTCTCTAGGTTTAAAGGGGTATACTGGGTCTGTCAGACTTACAGGTTTTACATTGCCAAGTAATGGACACTTTGCATAGCTATTATCCATTAGAGCCTGCATTTGCTTTTTTAAGTTAATTCCCTAGTTCTAGAGATCACCTTTTATTTAAGCTTATGATGATTGAGGCTTGTGAACAAAATTTCATAGGCAAATACCCAGTTTGTTTGCTTAGGTGCACCCTGACTCAGAAAGGAGGGATTCACCAAGGCAAGACTTGATTCCATCTTAGATGAATTTCTTGATATTTTTAAGTAGCTGCTTGAATGTCTGGTTCATACATTTGCTTTTTTCTAAACTTCATGGCCGATGAGCTGTGTGTAACTCCATTTATTTTAATAGTCTTGCTAAATCTTGCACTATTTCAGCCACAAATGACGACTCATTGTTTGATCTAAGTTAGGCAGCCCAAACCTGGCGATAATGTTTTAAAAGTGCTACTTTTCATGCTTTTCTCTGTTCTCCGGGGGAAAGCCTTAACCCATCCTGAAGGTGCAAGTAAACACTAGCCGCAGGACTGGTAATACGGCATGGGTTCTGTTAAGTCTATAACCGCGTTTTACAGGGCATGGCTTCTACTTCCCTGTAATTCCCTGGGGGGGGGCCAGTGGGCCCCTGTTGTGAGTTGTTTTTTGAGCAGGTTAAACACTGTTTACAAATGGCTCTAGTGATGGCTTGAGAGCCACATAGCACATAGAAGCATTTTAGTAACATTTCGTGCCATTTTCCACTAGTTCCTTGATGGTGCAGCACACAAACATGAACTCAAATCTTTGAAATATGGCTAATCTCCCATGAAGAATTCCGCCCACCCTCCCCTTTAATATATTTCGCCTGGGCAAACCAGGGTCTTTCATTTAGTATAACTTGGGTTTTTTTTCTTGGAGAGATTCTGGAGGAGAGTCATAGCTAAGGCTTCCTCTGATTTCTTTTTTTTTTTTTTTTTTTGAGACAGAGTCTGCAGCTGTAATGGCTGGAGTGCAGTGTGGTGTGATCTTGGCTCACTGCAGGCTCAAGCCCCCGGGGTTCGCACATATTCTCCTGCCTCTCCAGCCTCCTGGTAGCTGGGACTACAGGCGCCCGCCACCGCGCCTGACTAACATTTTGTATTTTAGTAGAGACGGGGTTTCACTGTGGTAGCCAGGATGGTCTTGATCTCTGACCTCCTAATCGCCGCCTCAGCCTCCCAAAGTGCTGGAGTTGAAGCGTGGGCACAGGCATTAATACCCTCTACTTTAAAAAAAAAAAAAAAAAATGCAACATAATGCTACCCGTTTGCCTCTCTGTCTGCCTTTTTGTTTCCCTTTGGTCTCTGGTGTTCCTGCCTTTGGTGCCCCTGCAGTAATATTACAGCTACTTTTCTGGAGCCACTCCTGACCTTTGGGAGCTGTAGAATCTTTCGTTGGCCTTTTTTTTTTTTTTTTTCTCCAGCTGTTGAAGGGGTTTTTTTGTTTGTTTGTTTGTTTGTTTTAATAGCTCCTTGAATATACGGTGTGGGTAAATCAAATTTAGAGCCAGTGTAATATTGATCTTCTTATCTTTTGCCAGCACAGCAGTGCCCTTGTTGGGGCTAGTAATTTTGCTTTTGAGCTGATGTTTTTTTTGACATTGAGGGTTTTCTTGGGGGTTGGTTTATAAGAATTTATCGACTGGAGGATTACCTTATCCATGGTTTTGATGGGAACATGGAGGGGAGCTCACGGTTTGATGGGGAGCAGGTAGCCGAATTTAGGTGTTTGCTTTTTTTTTAGACAGAATCACACTCCTGTGGGGTCTCAGCTCACTGCAACCTCCACCTCCTGCCTCAGCCTCCCAAGTAGCTGGAGAAATACAGGCATTACCACCACACCAAAAAGCCTAATTTTGCATTTTAGTAGAGATGGGGTTTCACTATGTTGCCCAGGCTGGTCTCAAACTCCCTGACCTTGTGACTCTCCCTCATGACCTCCCCCAAAGTCCTGGGAATTCTAGGCATGAACTGCGCCCAACCTGGATGTTTACTGTTTTTTAAAATAATATGGGGTTTTACATAGAAGCCCTTAGTACTGAGTCATTCTTGGGTTTGGTAACCAATGATGCCCTCTTTGATCCATTAAAGTTATAACTGTTCCTAGTGTGGCATCCGGATGGTTAGCTGCTGTCCCAAGAGTTAATTTACTAACTCTTGTGTTAACAAGACAGTGGCTGACTAAGGCTTTAAAACAGGAGGCTATCTTAGCACCGCGTCTAGTTGTTTGGATAGTATGCCATGGGTGATGCGCATTTGATCCCTGTAACTTAGAGTCAGAACTCCTGCTTTAATTTCCTTTTGTTCATGAATATATAGACAGAGAAACACACTTATATCTGGTAGTCCCTAAGGCTGAGGCCTGAGTTAAATCCTCTTTGTGATTGTTTGAATGCTATTTCTGATTAGTTTCTCAAGGAGGGTGTTCCCCACCACCCCTTTGTGGCTTTTATCTTAACGGCTTAACCATCAGTTAAAATTTGGAATCCGGATGTAGCAGAATTTTTTGCTGCCCTAAATTTTTTATTTGACATTGGGTGGTCAGGGTTGGAAGCACACACAAATGGATTACTTTTTTGCTTATACCTAAGCTGGCATTCCTAGGTAACACTATGAAAATAGATATTTAACACCTCTTCATAGCAAATTTGGAAGCTTTCTTTTTAAATACTTTGCTTAACCTGCTTTCAATAGGAGATGGAGGTGGTCTTGGGTTTTCTGATAGCACCAGTCCTCTTGGGTTGGGGCTGCCAGAAGGTTGTCCATGTACTGTAACAAAGGTACACTTATCAGTTGGTGGGATATAGGCCTTAAGGTCTAGGAGCCCGTCTTCCCAAAAGGTGTGGGAGAGTTTAAACCCACTTACAGGAGCTAGTCCAGGTGAGCTGTGTAGCTTCTGTGTCTCATTGAAATGCAAGGTAGGCCCCGGTGACTAACTGGTGCCAAGCAAATACAAAAGAAAGCATCCTTTAGACTGTAAACCAGGCAGTACTTGCTGGAATGAGTTCCATTAAAACATACAGGTTGGGTACACTGGATGGATAGGTACCATGGCATGCAGTTCTGCACCTAGTGTCTCAATAGACCTGGTCTGGCAGCGGTTTTTGCGTGCAGGCAAAAAGTAGGTATTCCATGGCAGCTGGCACTGGACTAAAATCCTATGTTTATAGAAACCACTCTAAGATGTTTATAAGTGCCCTGTACAGGCTTTTGGGAACACAGGTACTATTAGACTAACAGGAGTTACTCCTGGTTTTAATTTTACTACTACTGCTGCATGATTTACGGCTAGCACAGGTCATTTGTCCTCGACCCACACTCTCCAGGAATTTCTTTAACTAACTGAAACGTTTTTCTTTCTTTGTATGAGGTTGCATTGCTTGCCTGTGATTTCTTTTATAAAGTCTCACTCCTCAACCTGTGGGATGGTAGGGTTAACACCATGGCCTTTGGGTGGAGTCAGATTTAAGGGTGCATTATCTCCCATTAACACCTATTACTACTAGATATCTATTTTAAATATTTATCATTATATATGTGATCAATATCTATATCTATTCTATATCACTATTATAAGATATCAATATCTGCCATTAGATAAATCGAAGAACAGAGGAAGGGCTGAGGAGACAGCAGGAAGCCAATCTTTGTAAACATAGTATAAGTTGTTTTGACAAGGTGAGTTCACAGAATAACCAAATTCAAACACAGGATAGTGCTTACACACGAGGAATGTAATAAATGTTAGCTGGGTCTCCTTTC